>JAEUCK010000393.1:0-12489 GCA_017311455.1 Otocyon megalotis megalotis
GTTTAAGGTTAGGGTTAGGGTTAGGTTTAGGGTTACGGTACAGTTTTGCGTTAGGGTTAGGGTTAGGGTTAGGGTTAGGTTTACGGTTCAACTTAGGGTTAGGGTTAGGGTTAGTGTTAGGGTTACCGTACAGGTTATGGTCATGGTTAGGTTGAGGCTTTGGTTTAGGGTTAGGTTTGCGGTACAGGTTAGGGATAGGTTTAGGGTTAGGTTTAGGGTTACGGTTAGGGGTAGGGTTAGGCGTAGGCTTACGGTGCAGGTAGTGTTAGGGTTAGGTTTAGCGTTAGGGTTAGGTTTACGATACAGTTCAGGGTTAAATTTGGGGTAGGGTTAGGGTTACCGTAGTGGTTAGGGTTAGGGTTAGGTTTGGGATTAGGGTTGCGGTTAGGGTTACGTTACACGTTAGGTTCAGGGTTAGGGTTAGCGTTAATTTTAGGGTTAGGGTTAGGTTTACGGTACAGGTTAGGGTTAGGTTTAGGGTTAGGGTTACCGTACAGTTTAGGGTTAGGTTTAGGGTTAGGGTTAAGGTTCGGGTACATCTTAGGGTTAGGTTTAGGTTTAGGGTTTCGGTACAGGTTACGGTTAGGGTTAGGTTTAGGGTTATGGTACAGGTTAGGTTTAGGGTTTGGTTTAGGGTTAGGGTTACGGTTACGGTACAGGTTATGGTTAGTTTTAGGGTTAGGATTAGGGTAACGGTACAGGTTAGGGTTAGGTTTAGGGTTAGTGTTATGTTACAGGTTAGGGTTAGTGTTAGTGTTAGGGTTAGGGTTACGGTACAAGTTAGGGCTACGGTTAGGTTTAGGGTTAGGGTTACGGTATAGTTTAGGCTTAGTGATAGGGTTAGTGTTAGTTTTAGTTTTACGGTACAGGTTAGGGTTATGGTTAGGGTTAGGGTTGGTTTACGGTAAAGGTTAGGGTTAGGCTTTGGGTTAGGGTTAGGGTTACGATTCTGGTTAGGGTTAGGGTTAGGGTTAGGATTAGGTTTAGGGTTAGGGTAAGTTTAGGGTTTCGGTACCGGTTAGGGTTAGGGTGAGCGTTAGGTTTAGGGTTATGGTACACGTTAGGGTTAAGTTAGGTTAGGGTTAGGTTTAGGTTAGGGTACAGGTTAGCGTTAGGGTTAGGGTTAGGGTTAGGTTTACAGTACAGGTTAGGGTTAGGGTTAGTGGTATGGTTACTGTACAGGTTGGGGTTTGGTTGGGTTAGGGTTAGGGTTTGGGATAGGGTTAGGGTTATGGTACAGTTTAGGTTTAGGGTTAGTGTTAGGGTTAGGGTTATAGTACAGCCTAATGTTAGGGTTAGGGTTAGAGTTAGGGTTAGAGTTAGGGTTATGGTACAGGTTAGTCTTAGGTTTGGGTTAGGTTTTGGGTTACAGTATAGGTTAGGGTTAGGGTTACGGTACTGGTTAGGGTTAGATTTGGGGTTAGGGTTAGGTTTAGGGTTAGGGTTACGGTACAGGTTATGGTTAAGTTGAGGGTTAGGGTTGGTGTTACGGTACAGTTTAGGGTTAGGGTTAGGGTTAGGGTTACGTTACAGGTAAGGGTTAGATTTAGGATTAGGGTTACGGTACAAGTTAGGGTTATGGTAGGTTTAGGGTTAGGGTTACGTTATAGGTTAGTGTTAGGGTTAGGGTTAGTGTTAGGTTTAGGGTTATGATACAGGTTAGGGTTAGGGTTAGGTTTTGGGTTAGGGTTACTGTACAGGTAAGGTTTAGGTTTAGGGTTAGGGTTAGGGTTATGGTTACGGTACAGGTTAGGGTTAGGTTGAGCGGTGGGGTTAGGGTTACGGTACAGGTTAGTTTTCAGGTTAGGGATAGGTTTAGAGCAGGGTTACCGTACAGGTTAGGTTCAGGGTTAGGGTTAGGGTTAGGGTTAGGTTAGCGTTAGGGTTAGGCATGTGGTACAGCTGAGGGTTAGGGGTATGTTTAGGGTTACCGTACAGGTTAGTGTTAGTGTTAGGGTTGCGGTACAGAGTTAGAGTTTGAGATTAGGAAGATTTACCCACAGGTAAGGGTTAGATTTAGGATTAGGGTTACGGTACAAGTTAGGGTTATGGTAAGGTTTGAGGTTAGGGTTACGTTATAGTTTAGCGTTAGGGTTAGGGTTAGTGTTAGGTTTAGGGTTATGATACAGGTTAGGAGGGTTAGGGTTAGGGGTTGGGGTTAGGGTTAGGTTTCTACGGTACAGGTTTAGGGTTAGGTTTTGTGTTAGGGTTAGGGTTACGATTCAGGTTAGGGTTAGGGTTAGGGTTAGGATTAGGTTTAGGGTTAGGGTAAGTTCAGGGTTTCGGTACGGGTTAGGGTTAGGGTGAGCGATAGGTTTAGGGTTATGGTACGTTAGGGTTAAGGTTAGGGTTAGGGTTAGGTTTAGGGTTACGGTACAGGTTAGCGTTAGGGTTAGGGTTAGGGTTAGGGTTAGGTTTACGGTACAGGTTAGGGTTAGGGTTAGTGGTATGGCTACGGTACAGGTTGGGGTTGGGGTTAGGGTTAGGGTTTGGGATAGTGTTAGGGTTATGGTACAGGTTAGGTTTAGGGTGTGTGTTAGGGTTAGGGTTATAGTACAGCCTAATGTTAGGGTTAGGGTTCGAGTTAGGGTTAGAGTTAGGGTTATGGTACAGGTTAGGCTTAGGTTTGGGTTAGGTTTAGGGTTACAGTACAGGTTAGGGTTAGGGATTACGGTACTGGTTAGGGTTAGGAGTTGGGGGTTAGGGTTAGGGTTAGGTTTAGGGTTAGGGTTAGGGTACAGGTTATGGTTAGGTTGAGGAGTTAGGGTTAGTGTTGCAGTACAGTTTAGGTTTAGGGTTAGGGTTAGGGTTACGTTACAGGTAAGGGTTAGATTTAGGATTAGGGTTACGGTACAAGTTAGGGTTATGGTAAGGTTTAGGGTTAGGGTTACGTTCTAGGTTGACGTTAGGGTTAGGGTTAGTGTTAGGTTTAGGGTTATGATACAGGTTAGGGTTAGGGTTAGGTTTTGGGTTAGGGTTACTGTACAGGTAAGGTTTAGGTTTAGGGTTAGGGTTAGGGTTATGGTTACGGTACAGGTTAGGGTTAGGTTTGGCGGTAGGGTTAGGGTTACGGTACAGGTTAGTGTTCAGGTTAGGGATAGGTTTAGAGTTAGTGTTACCGTACAGGTTAGGGTCAGGGTTAGGTTTAGGATTAGGGTTAGGTTGGCGTTAGGGTTAGGAATGTGGTACAGCTGAGGTTAGGGGTATGTTTAGGGTTACCGTACAGGTTAGGGTTAGTGTTAGGGTTGCGGTACAGGTTAGGGTTAGGGTTAGGGTTACGGTACAGGTTGCGATTAGGGTTATGCTAGGGTTGTGGTACATGTTAGGGTTAGGGTTAGGATTAGGGTTACGGAATAAGTTAGGGTTACGGTTAGGTTTAGGGTTAGGGTTAAGGTATAAGTTAGCATTAGGGTAAGGATTAGGGTTTGGGTTAGGGTTACGGTACAGGTTATGGTTAGGGTTAGGGTTTCTGTAAGTATAGGGTTAGGGTTATGGTTAGGGTTTCGATGCAAGTTAGGGTGAGGTTTAGTGTTAGGGTTAGGGTTACGGCACAATTTAGTGTTAGGGTTAGGGTTAGGGTCACAGTACAGGTAGGTTTAGTGTCACTGGAAGGGTTACGGTACAGTTTAGGATTAGGGTTAGGGTTTCATTACAGGGTAGGGATAGGGTTAGGGTCAGGGTTACGGTACAGGTTAGGGTTAGGGTTAGGGTTAGGTTTAGGGTTAGGGTTACAGTACAACTTAGGGTTAGGGTTAGGGTTAGTGTTAGGGTTACCGTACAGGTTATGGTCATGGTTAGGGTTAGGCTTTGGTTTAGGGTTAGGTTTGCGGTACAGGTTATGGATAGGTTTAGGGTTAGGTTTAGGGTTACGGTACAGGTTAGGGTTAGGGTTACGGTTAGGGGTAGTGTTAGGGGTAGGCTTACGGTGCAGGTAAGTGTTAGGGTTAGGTTTAAAGTTAGGGTTAGGTTAACGATACAGTTCAGGGTTAAATTTGGGGTAGGGTTAGGGTTACGGTAGTGGTTAGGGTTAGGGTTAGGTTTGGAATTAGGGTTGCGGTTAGGGTTACGTTACACGTTAGGTTCAGGCTTAGGGTTAGCGTTAATGTTAGGGTTAGGGTTAGGTTTTACGGTACAGGTTAGGGTTAGGTTTAGGGTTAGGGTTACCGTACAGTTTAGGGTTAGGTTTAGGGTTAGGGTTAAGGTTGCGGTTCATCTTAGGGTTAGGTTTAGGTTTAGGGCTTCGGTACAGGTTATGGTTAGGGTTAGGTTTAGGGTTATGGTACAGGTTAGGTTTAGGGTTTGGTTTAGGGTTAGGGTTACGGTTACGGTACAGGTTATGGTTAGTTTTAGGGTTAGGATTAGGGTAATGGTACAGGTTAGGGTTAGGTTTAGGAATTCTGATTGAGTTTGAATTTAGAATTAGGAATTATGGTACAGGTTAGGTTTAGGGTTAGTGTTAGGGTTAGGGTTGAGTACAGCTTAATGTTAGGGTTAGGGTTAGAGTTAGGAGTTAGAGTTAGGGTTATGGTACAGGTTAGGCTTAGGTTTGGGTTAGGTTTAGGGTTACAGTACAGGTTAGGGTTAGGGTTACGTTACTGGTTAGGGTTAGGGTTGGGGTTAGGGGTGGTTTATGGTTAGGTTACGGTACAGGTTATGGTTAGGTTGAGGGTTAGGGTTAGTGTTACGGTACAGGTTAGGGTTAGGGTTAGGGTTAGGGTTACGTTACAGGTAGGGTTAGATTTAGGATTAGGGTTACGTTAAGTTAGGGTTGCTCGTAAGGTTTAGGGTTGAGTTACGTTATAGGTTAGCGTTAAGGTGGAGATTGAAGTGTTAGGTTTAGGGTTATGATACAGGTTAGGGTTAGGGTTAGGTTTTGGGTTGGGGTTACTGTACAGGTAAGCTTTAGGTTTAGGGTTAGGGTTAGGGTTATGGTTACGGTACAGGTTAGGGTTAGGTTGGCGGTAGGGTTAGGGTTACGGTACAGGTTAGTGTTCAGGTTAGGGATAGGTTTAGAGTTAGGGTTACCGTACTGGTTAGGGTCAGGGTTAGGGTAGGTTTAGGGTTACGGTAGTGGTTAGGTTTAGGGTTAGGTTTGGGATTAGGGTTGCGGTTAGAGTTACGTTACACTTTAGGTTTAGGGTTAGGGTTAGCGTTAATGTTAGGGTTAGGCTAGGTTTACGGTACAGGTTAGGGTTAGGTTTAGGGTTAGGGTTACCGTACATCTTAGGGATAGGTTTAGGTTTAGGGTTTCATTACAGGTTAGGGTTAGGGTTAGGGTTTCTGTAAGTGTAGGGTTAGGGTTATGTTTAGGGTTTCGATACAAGTTAGGGTGAGGTTTAGTGTTAGGGTTGGGGTTACGGCCCAGGTTAGTGTTAGTGTTAGGGTTAGGGTCACAGTACAGGTTGGTTTAGTGTTACTGGAAGGGTTACGGTACAGTTTAGGATTAGGGTTAGGGTTTCGGTACAGGGTAGGGATAGGGTTAGGGTCAGGGTTACGGTACAGGTTAGGGTTAGGGTTAGGGTTAGGTTTAGGGTTAGGGTTACGGTACAACTTAGGGTTAGGGTTAGGGTTAGTGTTAGGGTTACCGTACAGGTTATGGTCATGGTTAGGGTTAGGCTTTGGTTTAGGGTTAGGTTTGCGGTACAGGTTAGGGATAGGTTTAGGGTTAGGTTTAGGGTTACGGTACAGGTTAGGGTTAGGGTTACGGTTAGGGGTAGGGTTAGGGGTAGGCTTACGGTGCAGGTAAGTGTTAGGGTTAGGTTTAGCGTTAGGGTTAGGTTTACGATACAGTTCAGGGTTAAATTTGGGGTAGGGTTAGGGTTACGGTAGTGGTTAGGGTTAGGTTTGTGATTAGGGTTGTGGTTAGGTTTACGTTACACGTTAGGTTTAGGGTTAGGGTTAGCGTTAATGTTAGGGTTAGGGCTAGGTTTACGGTACAGGTTAGGGTTAGGTTTAGGGTTAGGGTTACCGTACAGTTTAGGGTTAGGTTTAGGGTTAGGGTTAAGGTTGCGGTACATCTTAGGGTTAGGTTTAGGTTTACGGTTTCGGTACAGGTTACGGTTAGGGTTAGGTTTAGGGTTATGGTACAGGTTAGGTTTAGAGTTTGGTTTAGGGTTAGGGTTAGGGTTACGGTACAGGTTATGGTTAGTTTTAGGGTTAGGATTAGGGTAACGGTACAGGTTAGGGTTAGGTTTAGGGTTAGTGTTATGTTACAGGTTAGGGTTAGTGTTAGTGTTAGGGTTAGGGTTACGGTACAAGTTAGGGCTACGGTTAGGTTTAGGGTTAGGGTTACGGTATAGTTTAGGTTTAGTGATAGGGTTAGTGTAAGTTTTAGGGTTACGGTACAGGTTAGGGTTATGGTTAGGGTTAGGGTTAGGTTTACGGTACAGGTTAGGGTTAGGCTTTGGGTTAGGGTTAGGGTTACGATTCAGGTTAGGGTTAGGGTTAGGGTTAGGATTAGGTTTAGGGTTAGGGTAAGTTTAGGGTTTCGGTACCGGTTAGGGTTAGGGTGAGCGTTAGGTTTAGGGTTATGGTACACGTTAGGGTTAAGGTTAGGGTTAGGGTTAGGTTTAGGGTTACGGTACAGGTTAGCGTTAGGGTTAGGGTTAGGGTTAGGGTTAGGTTTACAGTACAGGTTAGGGTTAGGGTTAGTGGTATGGTTACGGTACAGGTTGGGGTTAGGGTTAGGGTTAGGGTTAGGGTTTGGGTTAGGGTTAGGGTTATGCTACAGGTTAGGTTTAGGGTTAGTGTTAGGGTTAGGGTTATAGTACAGCTTAATGTTAGGGTTAGGGTTAGAGTTAGGGTTAGAGTTAGGGTTATGGTACAGGTTAGGCTTAGGTTTGGGTTAGGTTTAGGGTTACAGTACAGGTTAGGGTTAGGGTTACGGTACTGGTTAGGGTTAGGGTTGGGGATAGGGTTAGGTTTAGGGTTAGGGTTACGGTACAGGTTATGATTAGGTTGAGGGTTAGTGTTAGTGTTACGGTACAGTTTAGGGTTAGGGTTAGGGTTAGGGTTACGTTACAGGTAAGGGTTAGATTTAGGATTAGGGTTACGGTACAAGTTAGGGTTATGGTAAGGTTTGGGGTTAGGGTTACGTTTTAGGTTAGCATTAGGGTTAGGGTTAGTGTTAGGTTTAGGGTTATGATACAGGTTAGGGTTAGGGTTAGGTTTTGGGTTAGGGTTACTGTACAGGTAAGGTTTAGGTTTAGGGTTAGGCGTAGAGTTATGTTTACGGTATAGGTTAGGGTTAGGTTGAGCGGTAGGGTTAGGGTTACGGTACAGGTTAGTGTTCAGGTTACGGATAGGTTTAGAGTTAGGGTCACCGTACAGGTTAGGGTCAGGCTTAGGGTTAGGGTTAGGGTTAGGTTAACGTTAGGGTTAGTCACGTGGTACAGCTGAGGGTTAGGGGTATGTTTAGGGTTACCGTACAGGTTAGGGTTAGTGTTAGGGTTGCGGTACAGGTTAGGGTTAGGGTTAGGGTTACGGTACAGGTTGCGATTAGGGTTAGGCTAAGGGTTGTGGTACATGTTAGGGTTAGGGTTAGGATTAGGGTTACGGAATAAGAGGGTTACGGTTAGGTTTAGGGTTAGGGTTAAGGTATAAGTTAGCATTAGGGTTAGGTTTAGGGTTTGGGTTAGGGTTACGGTACAGGTTAGGGTTAGTTTTAGGGTTTCTGTAAGTGTAGGGTTAGGGTTATGGTTAGGTTTTCGATACAAGTTAGGTGAGGTTTAGTGTTAGGGTTAGGTTTACGGCACAGTACAGGTAGGTTTAGTGTTACTAGAAGGGTTACGGTACAGTTTAGGATTAGGGTTAGGGTTTCGGTACAGGGTAGGGATAGGGTTAGGGTCAGGGTTACGGTACAGGTTAGGGGGTTAGGGTTAGGGTTAGGTTTAGGCTTAGGGTTACGGTACAACTTAGGATTACGGTTAGGGTTAGTGTTAGGGTTACTGTACAGGTTATGGTCATGGTTAGGGTTAGGCTTTGGTTTAGGGTTAGGTTTGCGGGTACAGGTTAGGGATAGGTTTAGGGTTAGGTTTAGGGTTACGGTACAGGATAGGGTTAGGGTTACGGTTAGGGGTAGGGTTAGGGGTAGGCTTACGGTGCAGGTAAGTGTTAGGGTTAGGTTGAGTGTTAGGGTTAGGTTTACGATACAGTTCAGGGTTAAATTTGGGGTAGGGTTAGGGTTACGGTAGTGGTTAGGGTTTGGGTTAGGTTTGGGATTAGGGTTGCGGTTAGGGTTACGTTACACGTTAGGTTCAGGGTTAGGGTTAGCGTTAATGTTAGTGTTAGGGTTAGGTTTACGGTACAGGTTAGGGTTAGGTTTAGGGTTAAGGGTTACCGTACAGTTTAGGGTTAGGTTTAGGGTTAGGGTTAAGGTTGCGGTACATCTTAGGGTTAGGTTTGGGTTTAGGGTTTCGGTACAGGTTACGGTTAGGGTTAGGTTTAGGGTTATGGTACAGGTTAGGTTTAGGGTTTGGTTTAGGGTTAGGGTTACGGTTACGGTACAGGTTATGGTTAGTTTTAGGGCTAGGATTAGGGTAACGGTACAGGTTTGGGTTAGGTTTAGGGTTAGTGTTATGTTACAGGTTAGGGTTAGTGTTAGTGTTAGGGTTACGATTTACCGTACAAGTTAGAATACGGTTAGGTTTAGGGTTAGAGATTTACGGTATAGTTTAGGCTTAGTGATAGGGTTAGTGTTAGTTTAGGGTTACGGTGAGGTTAGGGTTATGGTTAGGGTTAGGGTTAGGTTTTACGGTACTTAGTTGGGAGGGTTAGGCTTTGGGTTAGGGTTAGGGTGACGATTCAGGTTAGGTTTAGGGTTAGGGTTAGGATTAGGTTAGGGTTAGGGTAAGTTTAGGGTTTCGGTGCCGGTTAGGGTTAGGGTGGCGTTAGGTTTAGGGTTATGGTACACGTTAGGTTTAAGGTTAGGGTTAGGGTTAGGTTTAGGGTTACGGTACAGGTTAGCGTTAGGGTTAGGGTTAGGGTTAGGTTCACAGTACAGGTTAGGGTTAGGGTTAGTGGTATGGTTAGGGTACAGGTTGGGGTTAGGGTTAGGGTTAGGGTTAGGGTTTGGTTTAGGGTTAGAAGTTAGAGATTATGGTACAGGTTAGGTTTAGGTTTGGTCTAGGGTTAGGGTGCGGTTACGGTACAGGTTATGGTTAGTTTTAGGGTTAGGATTAAGGTTAACGGTACAGGTTAGGGTTAGGTTAGGGTTAGTGTTATGTTACAGGTTAGGGTTAGTGTTAGGTGTTAGGGTTAGGGTTATGGTACAGTTTAGGGCTACGGTTAGGTTTAGGGTTAGGGTTACGGTATATTTTAGGTTTAGTGATAGGGTTAGTGTTAGTTTTTAGGGTTACGGTACAGGTTAGGGTTATGGTTAGGGTTAGGGTTAGGTTTACGGTACAGGTTAGGGTTAGGCTTCGGGTTAGGGTTAGGTTTACGATTCAGGTTAGGGTTAGGGTTAGGGTTAGGATTAGGTTAGGGTTAGGGTAAGTTTAGGGTTTCGGTACCGGTTAGGGTTAGGGTGAGCGTTAGGTTTAGGGTTATGGTACACGTTCGGGTTAAGGTTAGGGTTAGGGTTAGGTTTAGGGTTACGGTACAGGTTAGCGTTAGGGTTAGGGTTAGGGTTAGGGTTAGGTTTACAGTACAGGTTAGGGTTAGGTTAGTGGTATGGTTACGGTACAGGTTGGGGTTAGGGTTAGGGTTAGGGTTTGGGTTAGGGTTAGGGTTATGGTACAGGTTAGGTTTAGGGTTCGTGTTAGGGTAAGGGTTGTAGTACAGCTTAATGTTAGGGTTAGGGTTAGAGTTAGGGTTACGGTTACCGTACAAGTTAGGGCTACGGTTAGGTTTAGGGTTAGGGTTACGGTATAGTTTAGGCTTAGTGATAGGTTAGTGTTAGTTTTAGGGTTACGGTACAGGTTAGGGTTATGGTTAGGGTTAGGGTTAGGTTTACGGTACTGGTTAGGGTGCCCAGGCTTTTGCTTGGGTTAGGGTTAGGGTTACGATTCAGGTTAGGGTTAGGGTTAGGATTAGGATTAGGTTTAGGGTTAGGAGCTAAGTTTGGGGTTTCGGTACCGGTTAGGGTTAGGGTGACGTTAGAGTTTAGGGTTATGGTACATGTTAGGGTTAAGGTTAGGGTTAGGGTTAGGTTTAGGGTTACGGTACAGGTTAGCGTTAGGGTTAGGGTTAGGGTTAGGTTTGTACACCCAGGTTAGGGTTAGGAGTTAGTGGTATGGTTACGGGTACAGGTTGGGGTTGGGAGTTTAGGGTACAGGTTACGGTTAGGGTTAGGTTTAGGATTATGGTACAGCTTAGGTTTAGGGTTTGGTTTAGGGTTAGGGTTACGGTTACGGTACAGGTTATGGTTAGTTTTAGGGTTAGGATTGGGGTAACGGTACTGGTTAGGGTTAGGTTTAGGGTTAGTGTTATGTTACAGGTTAGGGTTAGTGTTAGTGTTAGGGTTAGGGTTATGGTACAAGTTGGGGCTACGGTTAGGTTTAGGGTTAGGGTTACGGTATAGTTTAGGCTTAGAGATAGGGTTAGTGTTAGTTTTAGGGTTACGGTACAGGTTAGGGTTATGGTTAGGGTTAGGGTTAGGTTTACGGTACAGGTTAGGGTTAGGCTTTGGGTTAGGGTTAGGGTTACGATTCAGGTTAGGGTTAGGGTTAGGGTTAGGATTAGGTTTAGGGTTAGGGTAAGTTTAGGGTTTCGGTACCGGTTAGGCTTAGGGTGAGCGTTAGGTTTAGGGTTATGGTACACGTTAGGGTTAAGGTTAGCGTTAGGGTTAGGTTTAGGGTTAGGGCTGCGGTAAGGGTTACGTTACACCATAGGTTTAGGGTTAGGCTTAGCGTTAATGTTAGGTTTAGGGTTAGGTTTACGGTACAGGTTAGGGTTAGGTTTAGGGTTAGGGTTACCGTACAATTTAGGGTTAGGTTTAGGGTTAGGGTTAAGGTTGCAGTACATCTTAGGGTTAGGTTTAGGTTTAGGGTTTCGGTACAGGTTACGGTTAGGGTTAGGTTTAGGGTTATGGTACAGTTTAGGTTTAGGGTTTGGTTTAGGGTTACGGTTACGGTTACGGTACAGGTTATGGTTAGTTTTAGGGTTAGGATTAGGGTAACGGTACAGGTTAGGGTTAGGTTTAGGGTTAGTGTTATGTTACAGGTTAGGGTTAGTGTTAGTGTTAGGGTTAGGGTTACAGTACAGAAGTTAGGGCCTACAGGTTGGAGTTTAGGGTTAGGGTTACGGTATAGTTTAGGCTTAGTGAGGGTTAGTGTTGGTTTTAGGGTTACGATACAGGTTAGGGTTAAGGTTAGGTTTAGGGTTAGGTTTTACGGTACAGGTTAGGGTTAGGGTTAGTGGTATGGTTACGGTACAGGTTGGGGTTAGGGTTAGGGTTAGGGTTAGGGTTTGGGTTAGGGTTAGGGTTATGGTACAGTTTAGGTTTAGGGTTAGGGTTAGGGTTAGGGTTATAGTACAGCATAATGTTAGGGTTAGGGTTAGAGTTAGGGTTAGAGTTAGGGTTATGGTACAGGTTAGGCTTAGGTTTGGGTTAGGTTTAGGGTTACAGTACAGGTTAGGGTTAGGGTTACGGTACTGGTTAGCGTTAGGGTTGGGGTTAGGGTTAGGTTTAGGGTTAGGGTTATGGTACAGGTTATGGTTAGGTTGAGGGTTAGGGTTAGTGTTACGGTACAGTTTAGGGTTAGGGTTAGGGTTAGGGTTACGTTACAGGTAAGGGTTAGATTTAGGATAAGGGTTATGGTACAAGTTAGGGTTATGGTAAGGATTAGGGTTAGGGTTACGTTATAGGTTAGCGTTAGGGTTAGGTTTAGTGTTAGGTTTAGGGTTATGATACAGGTTAGGGTTAGGGTTAGGTTTTGGGTTAGGGTTACTGTACAGGTAAGGTTTAGGTTTAGGGTTAGGGTTAGGGTTATGGTTACGGTACAGGTTAGGGTTAGGTTGAGCGGTAGGGTTAGGGTTACGGTACAGGTTAGTGTTCAGGTTAGGGATAGGTTTAGAGTTAGGGTTACCGTACAGGTTAGGAGTCAGGGTTAGGTTTAGGGTTAGGGTTAGGTTAGCGTTAGGCTTAGGCATGTGGTACAGCTGAGGTTAGGGGTATGTTTAGGGTTACCGTACAGGTTAGGGTTGAGTGTTAGGGTTGCGGTACAGGTTAGGGTTAGGGTTAGGGTTACGGTACAGGTTGCGATTAGGGGTAGTCTAAGGGTTGTGGTACATGTTAGGGTTAGGGTTAGGATTAGGGTTACGGAATAAGTTAGGGTTACGGTTAGGTTTAGGGTTAGGGTTAAGGTATAAGTTATCATTAGGGTTAGGTTTAGGGTTTGGGTTAGGGTTACGGTACAGGATAGGGTTAGGGTTAGGTTTTCTGTAAGTGTAGGGTTAGGGTTATCGTTAGGGTTTTGATACAAGTTAGGGTGAGGTTTAGTGTTAGGGTTAGGGTTACGGCACAGGTTAGTGTTAGGGTTTGGGTTAGGG